>JAPXFQ010002594.1:170000-195898 GCA_028564705.1 Apricaphanius iberus
TGGGTCCGTATACGGACTCACAACACAGGTAATAGAGAAAACCTCACCAAAAACATAGAGAAGCACATATTTCAACGTTCACAATGATGACATGAAGGACGGTTAGGCGGGTTCAGGAGCCCCTGGTTGACAATCTGCATGCAGCGCTCAACTAAGCGCCCAGCCAGACCTGCCACCCGGGGGGGGTGGGGGGGCAGGAGAGCTTGGGAGACAGCGAGACATTGTGTGTGTGTGTGTGTGTGTGTGTGTCTGATCCATGTGAGTGTGTGTGTGTGTCAGTTTTTGGACGTGTACGGGGTGGAGGATACTCTGTTAACATTTTTCTTCACAGGAAGCCAAAACAATAATTATTTTGATAGCAGGGAGAGACAAAAATTTTTTTTTCCACTTTACCCATTCAGTGGTTGCACATTGCACATATTTACAGCCTTATGGCCACAACTGTCAACTGACAGTTCAGGAAATGAATTGACCGAAACAAAACACCTTAAATGATTCATGCATAGGACCAGTTTACACCAAGGTATTGCATGAATAGTAGTTTTATAAACATGGTATTTTTCTATGTATTATGTATTCATCTTGTCCTACATTTATTATATTGCAGCAGTCACTGAGTCATTTAACTTGAAGTTCAGTTGGATATAAAGATATAAAGAGTTTTGTTTTAAATTGTTGAATTGCTAAAACTAGAAACCTTATTTTATTTTTTCTGTATTTTACAGTCTCACAGCAACATAACTTGTGTATTACTGATAAAGACAAGATTAGAGAAATCTATATTTTACTACAGTTGGGACACTGAATGCTCATAAATGTTCCACTTAATCTACCACAAAAATGCTGAACAACTGCTTTCAAGAAGTTCCTACCTTATGATACAATTTTTTTAACTATTGAACATCCCCAATGCGTGTTAATTCCTTCTGCTATTGATGTCCATCCACCCACCAAGTTGTAAATTCTGAAAGTCTTTGAGTGAAAACTATGAACTGGCTGAAGCTTAAAGGAGGCTATACTATCCTGATAATGTATGTATACCTATGTTCTTACTGAATGATATATCACTGGGGATGTGGGTCAGAATAGAAAAGGAATTTTAAAACAATGTCTTGGTTTTTAAAAAATAACGAATTCATGAAACTTAGTTTAATAGACTTAACTAAAATGATTAGATATCATGTAAAAGTCTTTGATTTGTAAGCAATAAGGTTTTTCATTGTTCCGAAATATCAGAAACATGTCTGTTTATTTAAATGCACGGATAACACCAAGTTTATAATTCGGTAAACACTATGTCACATACTGGTCTCATCTAAGTTTATTAAGGAATGTTGACAAAAAAACTTAGCAAAGATGAAGATTTTTGTCAAATGATAAACACAAGTTTAAATAAACTAAGTTTAGAACTATGAAGAAAAAAACAAACCTCATTAATAGAATCTTCTAATTTATTAAGAATTCAAACTGAATGCAATGCAAAACATTGGTGTGCATTTCTGAAAATGTATAATAAAACTTACAATTAACTCAATTGTATTGGCTTGTTTATTTTTAGTATGTGAACAATGGCTCACTTTTAAACTGCTAAATGAAATGAAAGACCTTTGCCATAGTGTAATGGGGACAAAATTAAAAGAAAATACTAAATGCTGTACTCGCCACATTCTGTGTAGATAAGAAAAACACTTGGAGGCATGCAGCATTTTATTTTTGCTTTTTCACAAACTGAACTCGAGAGAAAAATAGCTCTTTAAAAAATGCCTTTAAAATCAAAATTAAAAAGTTGTGTAAAATGTAATCACTGATTTTATCATCATTCTGGTGGCCTTGCCTGAATAAGAAAGTGGTTTCCAGGTGTACCAGTGAAGGCTGAAACCCAGTCCATATGGTCACCAGAAGTGTGCCAGTCCCCATTGAGTGCAGCAGAGCCGCAGCGACTGTACCACCAGCCTCCCCCCTCTGAGGCAACACAATGTTCTTCAGTGATGTCATCGAAGATGCATGGTGAACAGCCGTCGTTGTCACTGTCGATGGTGCTAAAACCAAAGCCATTTTGGTCAATGCTTGGATCTCCACTACAGATGGCGTCGCCTTTGTAGAAATGAACTTGAGTCACGCATTGACGAAATTTCTAACTACTATCAATAGTCTTATTTTTCAAACATAGGTTAAACATAGGTTAGAAGGAAAGTTTGCTAAATACGTTACATTTTAGATTCAAGCTTCATTTGTAAAAATTCATTAACGAATGTGCTTTCCTTTGTTTCTATACAATAGACAGTTGTAGTAGGGTGAAAAATGATGAATTACCTGCATCTCCACTATATTTCCCAACCTCCAGTTTGAAAGCTGCTTGCTTAGTTCCAATCTTGAAGTTGTTGTACTCTGCGAAGGCAGCTCCATCTTCATGGTCCCACAGGTCCACCCTTAAACTCCTCTCTTTAGTTGTGTTCTTGGTTAAAAGATGGACCTTCTCCAATCCAAGCCAGTGATCATCTAGAAAATTATCAGAGGACACAAGGATGGACTGAGGTTTATTTGTTTCTAATCATAAAATATGGTAAATGGAACTACGTGACAGATTTCTTTACAGATCCTAAAAACTACAGTTGCTTTAGGTCTTTTCAGTGTCCGAAGGAAAGCAATTATAAAACTGTTTGCTTACATGTCAAGTTTATATTCCTCCCATCCTCTGTGAAAAGATATTTGACCTCCAGTTCGTCTTTGAATGACTATCCAGCCTTCATTCTGTCACATCTCACAGTACACCAGAAGCGAAAGCCCAGAAAACAAGACGCCAGTCAGTCTCATTTTTATTTTTTACATCTTGTTGGCAGACACAAATTCTTGTAGGTGTCTGAAAGGAGAAAAATAGACAGTAAATGCTAGATGAAGAACATTGACTTAAAAAATTTACATTTTTCATAAACAGGAGTCCATGAGTTTTTAGGGGATTAAAACAGCTTCACTGGAATTAAAATCTTTTGGTACCTGATAATGATCACATTCTATTTATGACTTTGCATCGTCTTTGACACACCCTCTTTTTCGACAATTACGCCTTGAAATGCTGTCCATAAATTTCTGAAGCTGGATCACTGACTGTGACCAAGGGAGTCAGCCCTGGCAGAGTCAAACTTGCACCCTGAGCAAGCTCCCAGGTTAAAGTAAATTATGTTCTACCATTGCCTTTGTGTCCATCTAACGGAAGAGTACTATCAATCTGATCACCAGCTAAGTTAGACTATTTATATATTTTTTCTGAATTATCAAAGAAATCTTTAATGTTACAAATCTGGACTGCCAATTCAATTGGGCAAATTGTTTGTATGCAGTTCTATGTCACAAATGCTGAGTCAAAGACCAACTAAGAACATTACATCTCATGCAACAACATGTAGACACTCAATCTGTTCTGATGAAAATTCACTCATTAATATTTGTGAATAACTTGACTTACCAATATTTGACTAGTATGGGGTTATTCTTAAAGCATTAATGGAATAAGGAATGAAAACTACAGTCATTGCCAAAAGTTTTGAGAATGACACAAATATTAGTTTTGACTAAGATTGCTGCTAAACTGCTTTTAGAACCTTGTTTCTGTGAAGTACTGAGATCATGTCAGGCTGATTGTGTTAGAATGGCACACTTGACATTTTAAAAGGAGGCTGATGCTTGAAATCATTGGTCTTCCATTGTTAACCATGGTGACCTGCAAAGAAACGCGTGCAGTCATCATTGCGTTGCATAAAAATGGCTTCACAGGCAAGGATATTGTGGCTACTAAGATTGCACCTAATTAAACAATTTATAGGATTATCAAGAACTTCGAGGAAAGAGGTTCAGTTATTGTTAAGAAGGCTTCAAGGCATCCAAGAAAGTCCAGCAAGCACCAGGATCGTCTCCTTAATGGGATTCAGCTGTGGGATTGGAGTGCCACCAGTGCATAGCTTGCTCTGGAATGGCAGCAGACAGGTGTGAGCGTATCTGCATGCACAGTGAGGTGAAGACTTTTGGAAGATGGCCTGGTATCAAGAAGGGCAGCAAAGAAGCCACTTCTCTCCAAAAAAAACATCAGGGACAGATTGATCTTCTACAGAAAGTATGGTGAATGGACTGCAGAGGACTGGGGAAAGTCATATTCTCCCTTGAAGCCTCTTTCCGATTGTTTGGGGTATCTGGAAAAAGGCTTGTCCGGAGAAGAAAAGGTGAGCGCTACCATCAGTCCTGTGTCATGCCAACAGTAAAGCACCCTGAGACCATCCATGTGTTGGGTTGCTTCTCAACCAAGGGAGTGGTTTCACTTACAATTTTGCCCGAACCACAGCCATGAATAAAGAATGGTACCAAAACACCCTCCAACAGCAACGTCTTCCAACAACAGTTTGGTTAAAAACAATGCATTTTCCAGCAAAGTGGCAAAAGTGATAACGAAGTTGCTCTGGGACCAAAACGTTGAAATTTTGGGTCCATGGCCTGGAAACTCCCCAGATCTTAATCCCATTGAGAACTTGTGGTCAATCCTCAAGAGGCGGGTGGACAAACAAAAACCCACAAATTCTGACAAACACCAAGAAGTGATTATGAAAGAATGGGTAGCTATCAGTCAGGATTTGGCCCAGAACTTTTGGCCACGACTGTACAATGACCTTGCAAAAATCATTAGGCGTCTCTCCGCTAGTACCTTTTGCCGTGCCGTGCCGTACCGTACTGTATCGTTGGTATCGGCTACACGACTCGACACAGCTCGACTCGTCAAGTGTTGCTTTACAGTTGCAACTAACCAGAGCGTCTCAAGTGAGCAGTTGCGTCATACGGTGGGCAGCCCCAGAGTACGTAGCGGGAAGTAAACAAGGCTCGGAGAAAAAGAAGAACAATGGCGATCGTGAGCTTTTTGCTCAGTTTGTGGCTTTTTGTAGACGCACGTGCAGCAAAGACTTAAGACCCCGGAAAAGCTGCACACTGCAAGGAAAAACACGGTTACGTTACTCTAACAGAGATCGAGTGTGCCTACGCCTTGCTATGGTAACGTTTCCCTTGCCTCTCGTTGCTTAGCTTTAATTCAAGCAAAGTTATCAAGCTCAAAATTGATACTACAGTGAACAAAAGTCGGTTATACTTTATGGACACACATATATATTTATGTTTATGAGTGAAGGATTAACTACATTTCAGGTGGCTTGAGTAGCCTATAGCACCTGCTAGATTCATTTGAAGCCTTTGGAACTGATATGTTAGCAAGCCCAAAATAACTTTATTGTAGTATTTTAGCACTTCCAAAAGTATACAACAACATACATAAGGAAACACGCTTAACTTACCATCATTCCAGGGGTTGGGGCCGAGGGAGAAGCTCTCTGAAGAGCTGCTATGAGTGATTTCTCCTGCCTGGAAGACATGGCTTGCGGCGGCCATGTTGCTTCAGTTGAGCTTGAGTCGCCTGGGGACGTGTTTTGTAGGGGCTACGACTGCAGCTAGACCTTACTCTCTCAGTCCACCAGATTTCTTCAGCAAACACAACCAGACCACAACCTAGTGGTCTTTTTTCTTTTCTTTTTTTTTACCCATGTTTTTTATGTCTCAGAAAAGGATAATATTTTAAATATTTTTTTTAGGTTTAAAACAGTAAATTTCGAGTGTTGCCACATTATTTTTTTTCTTTCTTTTACAAGTATTTGTCACTTCAGTAACAGCTATAGAAGGAAAAACGTTGGAGGGAAATGGTGGAGAGAAAACTCATATAACCCAGCATTCGATCAGCATTCAAACGCATTATCTACACACAAATCTCCAGACGTGAAAAGAGTCTCAACCCCCGTCTTGCAGTTGTAACTATGGTCTGTGGTCTTGTCTATGTGTTTCAGGCGATTGGTGCATACATATTTGAGTATTGTATGAGTAGGAGTCATTTTGAATTTATAGTTAGTTTTAAGCTGGTGTAATTTCAAGTTGTGCGTGCGTAAATTGTATTTTGTACTTGTAAGTTTTTGATATTTGTGTGCATATATATGATTACACAACTGTAAGTACACAAAGTTACGCACAAAATGTTTTTATGGGTTATAAATCAAGTATTACGCACACTAGGGCTGCACAATTAATCAGATTTTGATCGTGATCACGATTTTGGTGGCCACAATTAAATGAACCTGATCGTGAATGATATTCATATTCAAAATGCAAGCTTCACTGCGTGCCTCTTCATTATACACTGCCTCAACCAATAGTCTGCCAACCACCAGGGAGTAAACGCATGGCTAAAGCTTCATTAAGCTGACCAAATAACAACTGCGCACACGCCACTCAGCACTCATAATGGCTGCACTACGCTTGCTACGTAGCAGGTGAAAAGAGATCCAGCCCTCACCTTGAAGTGAGGGCTGGATCTCATAAACTCCACTGGCTGCAGGTGTTGACCTTTTTTAATTTTTGTGCAGTCTTATTTTTTTAAAAGAAAGATTAACACAATGCTATTTTAAATATTTTAACTAATGAATAAATGGCAACAATGAGAACTTACCTTCAGTAAAAGTTGCTTCCTGTTTTTTCAAAGGCACAAACAAAAACAAAAAACAGTGAATACACTATTCGGCAACTGAGAATAGGCAGGTGATAAATCTACTTTTCTGCAATAGTATTTTTATACAGATTTCCTTTTTATTAACTTTGTTAGACTAACCAAGTTTTAGATCAATGCAACTATTTTAATATCAGAAATATTAGACCTGGGTCAATATAAAATACAGTTTAAGTGAAAATGTTTGAATCAACCTGGCCATCAACAGTAAAGAGTAAACTTGCTGTCTGTAGCAGAAAAAGCTGGATTGTTTTAATTTAGTCACACTGGAGGGGTTTTCAGCATAATTGAATTCTATTTATGGCAGTTTCCCATAAACTTCATCAAATTAAACTTTGATTTTATTCATGTATTTATTCATTTCTTCAAGAGTGGAGTTCTTTGTGTGCATTTCCCTGCTGTATAACCCAACTGTACCGGAGCTTGAAGGGAAAGTACTGTTTTTTGCAACCTGGACCTTATTTTTAGAATGCATTATGTTAATTTACTCACCCAGACAAGTTTAGAGCCTCTGGGAATCATTTGGGAGAAATATATCTATATAATGGGAGTTACTGGATCAACCCAAAGGCAGCCTCTAAATGATTATCTGTCATAAAACTCAATTTCACCAGTGTTTTTTAATGAATCGCTAGCACTATTCCCCTAAGAGTTCGGAGCCTCTCTGAGGTGCTATGTTGTCATCAAGGTTTTTTTTTAGCCTTTTAATCTCAACAATTCCGACTTACACTAGCCGTTGATTTCAGTAGCTGCCATTAAAGCTGTAGTTACTGCCATTTCAGTAACTGCCATTAAAACTGTAGTCTGTGCAGGAAGGTCCTAGGTCGAATCCAGACCAGGGATTTTTCTGTATGAAGTTTTCCCTGTACATGTGTGGGTTCCCTCCTGGGTTCTCCAGCTTCCTCTCCCAGTCCGAAAACATGACTGTTAGGTTAATTGGTCTCTGTAAATTGTTCTTAGGTGTGAGTGTGGGTCTGGATCGTTGGTTGTCCTGTCTCTATGGCGACCTGTCCTGGCTGTACCCTGCCTCTCACCTGTTGACTGCTGGAGATGGCCACCAGCCTCCTGCGACCCCTCCAGGACGAGGATTATACAAAATGGATGGATGGTGTAGGTAGCAGAAAGGGAGACTGAGGAAGCTAAACTTAGTTCACTAGATCATTTTCTTTGTGCAGTTTGGAAACGAGTGTAGTGGAAAGAATTTAATGTTATGATTTATCTGTACTTTGTAATCGACTGTGATTATGTTTACGTAATGTTGTAGTATCAGTTTGAATGATTAGTCTTATTGAGTGACGCCTTTACCCAAGACATGGTCAGAGAGTTTTGATAATGATAGTCCATATCCTGTGTTACCATGGAGATGGTTTTTCGACCAGGCATCCTTAAAGATATACAAAATTCCCAGCTTTCTAATCTAAGAGAAAGGCACCACTAAGTCTCTGATTTTCATCCTGAGACTTGTACTTCATCAAGTAGGATAGACCAAGATAGTTAGAAATAATATAAGCTTGTTGTTGTAAGACCGAGACAAGTCAGTATTCTACATTTACTGTGATGTGTTACTGTCCTCCTGTATGATCAATTCAAATCATATTAAAACCTCCAAACGTTTAAAGGAATCTCTCTCATTAAGAGTCTAAAAATCCGACCACAAACGAGAACCATGTTGTCTGCAGTAGCAGGTTCTCTCTGTTCAACTGCCGTAGAACAGAGTGAAAGTCCTGCTCAGACTACAACCAGGATGCCGCATGGCAGTGATATAATTGAAATTGCACATTAGTATAGTTAGATTATAAGCTTGTAAACACCCCGGAAGACAACAACAAAGCATGTCTGAGAAGCTCCAAACTCATTGGAGTGTTGTGGCAGAAAATGCCTTATTTAGAGGCTGCACCTCTGTTGCACCATTAACTCCCGGCAATTATAAACTTCTCCCAAAGGACTCCACATTGCTCAAAACTTGTCTGCATGAGTAAATTAATGTAATAAATGCTAAAAAATACGGTCCAACTTGAAAAAAAAATAGTACCTTCCGTTTAAGGTCACAAACTAATGGCCGGACATTCTCCCTCAGGATTTCCAAATACAGAGTATATTTCGTTCTTTTATCAACTAAAGTAAGTCGTCCAGGTGCTTTGGCAGCAAAGTCATGATGTTGTGCTAATTCTGTACCAGATGTAACAGAATACACACAATCAAAATGTCTTATTTTTTTCTTGTCAGTTCAGAGAATAATTTCCCTAAAGCCTACGTCTATATCTTTTGGACAAATGCAAGACAGGCTTTTGTCTTTTCTTTTTTTTCTTAGATTTTTTTGTAAGCATTAGTTTTGTCTATTTCTTGTTGATGAATCATGAGCCCTGACCTTAACTGAGCCAGGAAAGGTCTACAGTTCTTTAGATGTTGTTATGGGTTCTTTTCAAACCCCTTTGATGAGTCAATGATTCTCTTGTGCAACGTTTCTTCCATGCACCACGTTTTTCTCCTTTTATGGGTATTAACTTAGTTTTTTGCTGGAGTCCCAAAGTCATAAAAAAGGCTTCATAATCCTTTTCAGACCATGTCAATACTATTTCTTGCTTCCTGATTTTTTTTTTTTTTTAGATCAAGGCATGTTTTATTTGTTGATCTTTTACCCTACATTGTATTGTGAGAAAGAAGTAACTATTCCACAGATTGTTAGTAATCAGGCCTGGGTCTAGCTAGTGAAACTTAGCTAAGAAATTGTTTTTAACTGAAGATAATTCATAAAATGACAGGCCACGTTGGTTTAAATAGCTGTTTGGAAAAAAAATTAACTTTAATGTTGATTAGCATATATAAAAATGACAACACCTTTTTACAGGACTGCATATTTCATACTTAAAATATTCAATAAGATGTATATTTACCTCATCCTGGACTGAGCAGCTCAATAGAATAATCAAAATGAGCCCACAGTAGCCTAACAGGCTCACCATTGCCTTTGGTAAAAAAAAAAAGAGAGGATGTTCCTCTTAGTGTTGGAAGTTTAAAGAAAGAAGCACAAACAGCTAAGAATGCCACCAAATAAGCTCAAAATGTTCACTCATTAAATGAGCAAAACATAGAAGTCATTGGTTAGCACTTTCCTTACACACTTACCTGCATTTTGACTTCCCAGCTAAGACTGCTGAAACAAGGCAGCTCTGTTTAAACCAAGGCTAACCAACCACACCTCCTTCACAAATCTGAACAATTCTGTAGTATCTGTTAGATGTGATTTAAGTGGGTGGAAGGTCAACAAATGCCACCCATAAGTATGGCATGTTTAATGCCCAGAGGCAGGAAAACAACGTTCCAAGACAGAGCTGAACAAGACAGAACTGATGTGCTGCTGGAGGCTGAAATATAGTTTTTCATTACAGAAAGAGTCCTTACTGTCTTTAAGACACAAAAAGCTAAATCATAACTTCCATTGACGGTTGCAAGATAAACAAGTAATTTACAAAAATATTTTTTCTTTAAAGACAACTTGCTTTTGTCTCTTGCTGACACTAAATCAAAATATTTTCTTTTAAAGATTAATTAGGATCATTATTCAAATATTTATTAAATAGAAGTGTCACTTCAGTTCCTTAATAGCTAACATTAAACTCTCCAATAATTATCTGATTTTAAATACAATGATTTCAGCAGTTGAACATTAATAATCTTTAATTATTGTTCCCTAAATGATATGACTTCTTATTTTGTCACTTACCAAATTCCATTCTTTGTATTGCAGAATATCATGCAACTATCTATGTCTTCAGTGGATGAGAAGTGCAAAACACATTTACATTTAAAAAAAATTACAAATCCAAAAAAAATATGCACAAAACAAATTAACAAATTAAAAAACAAAATTACCTAAAAGATCATATATTTAAAAAAAAACTATATTTCAAAAAACAACTTTACAAAAGAACAAAATTATGTCTAAAACAACAAATTTATGAATTCAAAAACACAATTATAATTTTAAAATATATGATTAATAAATAAATAAAATTTACTTAGGATTTGTAATATGTTTTTTGTGAATGTATTTTGTACATCTCAGCCACCTTACTGTCTTTATGAATAACATTTGACAAGATAGAAGTGCATGGTGCAACAAAAGATCACCATAAAACTGTTGATGATAGTAATTCCTCACATTCCACACAGGAAAGAACCAT
Organism: Apricaphanius iberus; assembly: GCA_028564705.1. NCBI lineage: Eukaryota > Metazoa > Chordata > Actinopteri > Cyprinodontiformes > Aphaniidae > Apricaphanius > Apricaphanius iberus. The sequence continues at coordinate 180,768 of JAPXFQ010002594.1, forward strand.
AGCATAAGAGAAGACTGAAAGAGGCAATCTAACCTGAAATCGCCTTAGGATTTACAAAATTGCTGTGAGTCTCTTCCAGGTATTCCAGCTTTTGAGCATATGGCATTATTTTATTTTGCATATTTTACAGCAACTTTTTTTCCGATTTTGTCAAATTACAACCATAAATCTTAAAACATTTTATTGAAAATTTATTTGACACTAAGTAGTCTATCATTCTGAAGTGGAAGGAAAATGAAGCATGGTTTACATTATTTTCCCAGATTAAAACCCAAAAAGTGTGATGTGACTTTGTATTTACTGTAGCTCCTTCAAGCTGCTAAAATCAAGGGTCTGCAACCTGTGGCTCCTTATGTATGCTTTTGTGCAGGTACAGTGAAAAATGTTACAGAAGTTTTATTTATATATATATAAATTGATTATATATATATATATATATATATATATATATATACATACACTACCGTTCAAAAGTTTGGGGTCACATTGAAATGTCCTTATTTTTGAAGGAAAAGCACTGTACTTTTCAATGAAGATAACTTTAAACTAGTCTTAACTTTAAAGAAACACACGCTATACATTGCTAATGTGGTAAATGACTATTCTAGCTGCAAATGTCTGGTTTTTGGTGCAATATCTACATAGGTGTATAGAGGCCCATTTCCAGCAACTATCACTCCAGTGTTCTAATGGTACAATGTGTTTGCTCATTGGCTCAGAAGGCTAATTGATGATTAGAAAACCCTTGTGCAATCATGTTCACACATCTGAAAACAGTTTAGCTCGGTACAGAAGCTACAAAACTGACCTTCCTTTGAGCAGATTGAGTTTCTGGAGCATCACATTTGTGGGGTCAATTAAACGCTCAAAATGGCCAGAAAAAGAGAACTTTCATCTGAAACTCGACAGTCTATTCTTGTTCTTAGAAATGAAGGCTATTCCATGCGAGAAATTGCTAAGAAATTGAAGATTTCCTACAACGGTGTGTACTACTCCCTTCAGAGGACAGCACAAACAGGCTCTAACCAGAGTAGAAAAAGAAGTGGGAGGCCGCGTTGCACAACTGAGCAAGAAGATAAGTACATTAGAGTCTCTAGTTTGAGAAACAGACGCCTCACAGGTCCCCAACTGGCATCTTCATTAAATAGTACCCGCAAAACACCAGTGTCAACATCTACAGTGAAGAGGCGGCTGCGGGATTCTGGGCTTCAGGGCAGAGTGGCAAAGAAAAAGCCATATCTGAGACTGGCCAATAAAAGAAAAAGATTAAGATGGGCAAAAGAACACAGACATTGGACAGAGGAAGACTGGAAAAAAGTGCTGTGGACGGATGAATCCAAGTTTGAGGTGTTTGGATCACAAAGAAGAACGTTTGTGAGACGCAGAACAACTGAAAAGATGCTGGAAGAATGCCTGACGCCATCTGTTAAGCATGGTGGAGGTAATGTGATGGTCTGGGGTTGCTTTGGTGCTGGTAAGGTGGGAGATTTGTACAGGGTAAAAGGGATTCTGAATAAGGAAGGCTATCACTCCATTTTGCAACGCCATGCCATACCCAGTGGACAGCGCTTGATTGGAGCCAATTTCATCCTACAACAGGACAATGACCCAAAACACACCTCGAAATTGTGCAAGAACTATTTAGAGAAGAAGCAGGCAGCTGGTATTCTATCGGTAATGGAGTGGCCAGCGCAGTCACCAGATTTGAACCCCGTTGAGCTGTTGTGGGAGCAGCTTGACCGTATGGTACGCAAGAAGTGCCCATCCAACCAATCCAAATTGTGGGAGCTGCTTCTAGAAGCGTGGGGTGCAATTTCTCCAGATTACCTCAACAAATTAACAGCTAGAATGCCAAAGGTCTGCAATGCTGTAATTGCTGCAAATGGAGGATTCTTTGATGAAAGCAAAGTTTGATGTAAAAACAATCTTATTTCAAATAAAAATCATTATTTCTAACCTTGTCAATGTCTTCACTCTATTTTTTATTCATTTCACAACGTATGGTGGTGAATAAGTGTGACTTTTCATGGAAAACACAAAATTGTTTGGGTGACCCCAAACTTTTGAACGGTAGTGTATATATATATCAATTTTTACTTTTGCTTCATATTTGTATGTGCACTATCTAGCTCTCTTCATTTTCATATCACTTGGCTGGCCTCAAAATTATTTTTACATTATTACTTGTTCCCCCGTAAATGTTGATTATTCATTTTGTTCTTAAACCTTAAAATATACTTTTTTTTATTTCTGAATTAGTCAAAAGGTTCTGTAGAACTGTGTTGGTGAAATAAAATACATGTTATCTCTCTTGGAAAAAAATGAGACAATTTGAATATTTTTGTCTTTATCTTTTATCATTCAGAAAGCAATGGATTGTATGTACAGAGAACCTTCACCACCACAATGTATTGGACATAAATTTGTGTGGCTGAATGATGTGTGTGTGGTGTGTGTTGAAAGCAAGACTGATTTCTTTGCTCTTCAAAGATTTGCAGGTAATGATTTTAGAAATGCTGCAAATGGCAAGAAGCCAGTAGGCTTTCAAAGGAGAAGCTGGGGCACTTATGAAAAGAATTAAATAATATCTTTGAAAGGTGTTGCTGTAGTTTTCTTCAACAGAAATCAAACTAAAAGCTAATTCAGGGAAGTAATTTTCTTCTTAATCACTTTTTGGGTCATGTTCCTAATTTTGTGGCAAAGCCTGTAATCACCAGTTACAGGCAACAATTTCAAACTTTCTAAATCAGAGGAAATTAAAATAGTTAATGAATACCGTTGTTACCCAGATCATGCCACAACCAACCACAACGTAATCAGAAGTAATTGTCTTCCTGACAAAGCTCTTGCTTTTCAATCATTATGTCATGAGTGACATACAGTAGGATCATTGCAATACCTTTCTTTGCTTTACATTTTAGTAATTTTATTTGTCGACCTGCTGGTTGGGCTGGGAATTTATTTCAAATGCTATTATATTTAATATAATTAGGGAGAGCATCGGAGGATAATCACAAGACCAATCACAGAACAACATGGAATAGGTAAACACAGGATCGGTCTTTAGGCAACAAAGGATCTGTCACTGGACAATCAGAATATAGATAACTATAAGGAACACTTTGTATAATGCTGAGAAAGACATTCACAGGATCTGTCATAAGTCAACACAAGGTAATAAGAGTTGTCATAAGTCAAGATGCGATGTTTACAGACAATAGGTTCTTGTTTGCACCTTAGAATCAAAACAGTTATCTAAGAGCTGAGTAAGAGAATTGAACCTTTCTAAATATCCCAGCATGAATAATATTTTCTGTCACAGAGGAAATCACGCTGTATGTGGTCTTTTTGCATCAGTGGTTCATAGCAAAAGTTGGGGAGTTGAATTATTAGTTTAAAAAAAATTTAGTTGATTTTAACACCAACAGAGTAATTTCTACCGTTTCAGTCTAAAATTTTTATCATATTTATCTGAGTGATCACACTGGTGTTAATTTAACTCAGATCACAGTTAAGTAAACCTCCATCATTGCAATTCAAAGTCAAGTGTTATTTATTGGTGTTAAATGAATGAAGAGTGCCAGTTCAGAGTGAATTTTAACTCCTTCCAGACATAAGTAAGCTCCACCCAGAGCCCACACATTTTGTTGTACGCCGCAAAGACTTATGGGTAATGTATTTATTTGTTATTTATAGAAGTTCTCCGTTGTGCATTATAGTTTGTGTCCTACATGTAGCCGTCCTCCTTAGTTATCGTTTGAGTGTTAATTTTGAAGGTTTATTTGAACAACTAACAGTGTTAGTTGAGTTCACATTGAACACCCAAAAGTGTTGGTTTTTAATCCCTCTTGTTGCTTTTAACTCTGTAATGTGAGTTAAAGAACTCTGGTGTGGTGTTAAATATTTTTAACTATTCAAGAAATGTTATATCAACTCTTCAGAGTGTGGATCTACATAAACCCTGAAAAAGTGTTACTGCCAGCCTGTGTCTGATACAGCCATAGATGCCCTCCATACTTCAGTAATTCTACAGCATGCTGTCACTGGGTACAGTATCCAGATCTGAGAAGATACTCAGATGCTAATGATTAATCAAACCAAAACCTACTTAGCTTGAATAAGTCTGTTCCAAAACACCTAGCTTAATCAACCTCCTCCTGGGTCAGAGTTAATGAGCCTTCATCCTGTATACATGAAGACCCTCTCAATGGATCACTGAATTCATGAGTCACAAAATGAACTGAAGGGGAAAAACAGCAGCATACTTCAGAGAAGTTGCATTGGAATTGCTAATCCTGGTTTATGAGGAATTAAACCAAACAGTTTGAAAAAAAAAAGACTAAATCTGCATCAGCAAAAGAACAAACGTTTGCTCCAGATCTGGCCCAAGGCACAAGCAAACTAAGCCACTGCCTCCCATAAATGTTCAAATTGAACACAGTCTACGGAGATAAAACTTTGTTTATTCAGAAAGTCCGAATACTATTACATTTGACTTTATTTTCTTTTTCCGTTGTTTTAAATTGTAAGATTTAAAGAACTTGGCATGTTTACTTTGTAGATGATTATTTTATCAATTTAATATTTTTAGATTAAATTAACATTTATTAAAATAAATATTTTATTTAGATTTCTTGCATTAACACTGTTTAAATTGATTTTTAATTGCTTTTTCAATCTTCATTGTAGTGCTACCATAGTTACCATCTGATTGCTTTGAGTTTCACCTATTCTTTATGTCTCAGAAAATAACCAATTATCCATCTGTTTCTAGATTAGACCAAATATTGGTTGAAACACTGTTAGTGAAGGTGGTGCTCTTAACTGGATCTTAATTTTATGCAGTGTATCCCGAGAGTTAAGAGGACGGTGATTGGTGCAAACTTTAAGCGCGGAGAGGCATCGCATGATGAAGGTAGAGGTGGCAAAGACCAAACAAAGAGCATATAATTATCTGTATGCTAGGTTTGATTGTAAGGAGAGAGAATGATTTGTATAGGTTGGCAAGGCAGAGAGACAGATGGAAAGAATGTGCAACAGGTTATGGTGATGGAGGATAGGGATGGAAATGTACTGAGTTTCCAAGAGTGTGATAGGAAAGTGAAGTGATGAAAGTTTTGAAGAGGATGAAGATGGGAAAGGCAGTTGGTCCCTATAACATACTTGTGGAGGTATGGAACTGTTTAGGAGAGGTGGTATTAGAGATTTTGACTAGGTTCTTCAGTAAGACCTTGAAGACTGAGAAGATGCCTAAAGGAAAGGTGTTTTATTGCCAATCATAAAGAACAAGAACAGAACTGTTGCAACTACAGAGGAATAAAGTTAATAAGTCATACAATGAAGCTGTGGGAAAGAGTGGTGTAAGCTAGGTTTCGTTCAGAAGTGAGCATTTGTGAGCAGCAGTATGGCTTCATGCCATGAAAGAGTACTACAGATGCAATCTTCACTTTAAGGATGCTGATGGAGAAGTACAGAGAGGGTAAGAGGGAGCTGCATTTTGTCTTTGTAGATTTAGAGAAAGCATATTACAAGGTGCCAAAAGAAGAGCTGTGTTTTTGTATGAGGCAGTTTGGATTGGCAGAGAAGTATTTTAGAGTGGTGCCGGACATGTATGAGAGCTGTGAGACAGCAGTGAGGTGTGCTGTAAGGGTGATAGAGGAATCCAAGGTAAATGGACTGAACTTGTATAGCAGTTTTGTAGTCATACTGACCACTCAAAGTGCTTTAGATTGAAGCCAGATTCACCCATTCACACTCGCATTCATACACCGATAGGCAACATAGCTCAGTAGGACAATGTCAAATTTTTGGGGTCAGGTGCCTTGCCCAGGGGCACATAGACATGTGTCTGGAGGACGCTGGAATCGAACCTATCTACAACCCTCCAATTGCAAGTCAACTACTGTACCACTGAGCCACAGTCGCCCAAGTTAAGGTGGGACTCCATAAAGGATCGGGTTTGAGCCCCTTCTTGTTCTCTTTGGTGATGGACAGGCTGACAGATGAGGTTAGAGACTAATCTCCATGGACAATGATGTTTGCAGATGACTTTGTGATCTGCAGTGAGAAGAGCAGGGCAGAGGTAGAGGAAAAGCTAGAGAGATGGAAGAATGCACTGCAAGATTTAAGATTTAAGGGTTGTGTTTTCACTGTGTTGGTTACTGTGAGTAATATTTAATCTGCTATTTGTTTGGGTACAGACAGGCAGTCAGCTTCTGGGTTTGACCAGTGTTTTCCCAATATTTTCCCAACCGAAAGTCCTTTTCAATCCTGCAAATTTAAGAAACCATAACAAAATGAGCGTAAAACAGGTTGGGAAGAGGGGTAAAATCATACTGTGGGGAGTAAAACAGTTATCACAACAGGAATTTTGTAACAGGCTGTATACAATCACTTATTTTCCTCACATTACAAAAAAATCTGTTGTCACTTTCACAAAACCTTCTCTTTTTTTTCCTACACTTGTGCTCTTGCTTCTGAACCCTATGCTCTCTCACTTCTCCAGCTGTGCCAGAGTTTCACTTTGTCCCACAAAGAGGAAACGCAGCTGTAACAGCATCAAAGTGACAGGTAAACATTTGGACTCAAACAAGTAAAAGAGTATAAAACCCCAATTTAGGAAAGAATAATATGTACATCAAGGACAAGATGTGGCATATGCAGATTAGACTGTGCAACTAAGTAGGATAATTTAAAATACACGTAAAAAGTTAAGAGTAATATGAAAATAAATCCTCCCGGAACTGCAGGACAAAGCCCAATAAATATTCCAAACAATAAAAAAAAATTTCCTAAACTCATAACACATTTCAAATAAGATTACAGTTCATTTTATATGAATTTGAATTAAATAATCCTGCATTGTGAAACAATGACTATTGCTAAATAGTAGTATTGCCATCATTAAAGTATGGTGTTTTTCTAACAAGCCATGGCTTAACCACAAAAAAAAGGCTCTCCTCAAGGAGAAAAAGAGAATCTTCAGAGGATAGGACAAAAAGTAACTGAAGGCTGTTCAAAAAAGGCAGAAAAAAGAAGCCTTGCAGTTCCATATGGCATCAGCTCCAGGCTCCTGAGGAGCTGTGCAGATGAACAGTTTGGCATTCTAGGATATCTGTTCAACCTGAGTCTGAGGAAAGCTCCACAGCTGTGGAAGACCTCCTGTGTGGTACCAGTACCAAAGACTTCACATCCTAAGGACCTCAGGCCGGTAGTCGTGACATCATATCTGATAAAGACCATGGAGAGGTTGGTTCTAAAACATCTATGCCCCCTGCAGTTTGCCAACCGTCCTGGCATCAGGGTAGAGTACGCCATCATCTACCTTCTGCACTGAGCTCTGACTCTCCATGAGAAACCCTTGAAGCTCTGTAAGGATCATGTTCTCCTAAGGGACAAGCTGGAGCTGTCAGGAGTGGACCACCATATGTCACAGTGGATACTGGACTACCTCACAGGATGCCACCAGTACGTGAGGACACAGGGCGGTGTCTCTGATCTACTGGTCTGCAGTACAGGGGCCCCACAGGCAATTATCCCAACATTGTTCTTTTTCATCCTCTACACTACAGACTTCTCCATCAACTCCCCACACTGCCACCTACAGAAGTTCTCTTATGACTCTGCCATAGTTGTTCTGATTACAGGTGAAGATGACTCACCTGGCACTGTTCTCCAACCATTCCAACCAGCTTGCACGCTTTTCTTCACCTCTTTTCCACGCTCTGCATTGCTTTGGACCATTGGCCAAAAACTACTAGCTGAGTCCATTAAGCAGATCTTTCCACCCCAGTATATAAAAAAAAACGTGGGTGTTGTTTGCACCTGTTTACTGAACATTCTTAGATGCTACAGATCAATTAATTAACCACACAAGGCTTTTATAAGATCACATAAGCAGCTTGATAAATGTCTAACACACATTAGCATTAGCATGTAGCCACTTACTTCTCTCTCCATCAGCCGTCTTTGTTCTTTGATCCAGCAGCTGTTATTTAGGACTGTAGAATAAAATCCTGTAATCCATGCAGCCAAAGTGGCGTATTCACAGACAAAGTAAAAAATCCAACCAAAAAAAGTATTTTAAGCTGCCAAAAACCGAAGCAGCCATGAGCTGTGAGAAGGAGGAGGGTGTGTTTGGAACTCTAGCAGAGGTAAGCTGCTCTGCCTGCATGGGCAATGCAGACATGTCTAGCAATTCCTTGTTTTCAACTAGTGATGTCATTAGTTGAACACTCAGTCGCTTTCTAGGAGAGGGAGGGTAAGCTGCTCAGAGCAAAATTCAGGAGCATTACTCAGACATACGTGAATTAAGCCAAAAACCACTCTGGTGGGTTTCTTTATGAGAAAATTGCACTACCAAATGATTGAAAACTCCAAAAACTTGATTTTGCATTATTTAGGCCCTTTAAAACTCTTGAACTGCTTAAGGAATCTTCTTTCATTCTTTATTTAATTAGGTCCACAACACTGCCAGCAGCTTTTGTAACTTGTGATACACCAGGAACTCGCCCACCCCAAGCAGCAGAAACCCAGTTATCATAAATCTAATTATATAGATTTCTTCTGCATCCTCTATGAACAGCAGTGACAGAGAAATTATCCTCCACGTGCCAAAGGAATACATCAAATATCCAGCAGTGTGTGTTCCGTCAGGGCAGGAGAGCTCTCCCCTAGCTGTCAGTTGACGGTCCTGAAGCCAAAGCTGTTTGGCGTCACCTTCATCAAGAGACAGAAAGTTTTCGTGAAACTTCAGGTTTTGAGGGACCCTTACTGAGGTACAATAATCGTTTTGTTGTTTTTAGCAAGTGTCTGTCTGAAGTGAGGTTCTATGAAATGTTCAGTAAAAGACCCTCTAGCTATTGTAAACTAGAGTGACCATATTTTGATTTCCGAAAAAGGGGACTCTTGGCTCAGTCTTAAATGATGACGGATAGACCAACACACACACATGCATTAACCATGTGATTAGAATGAACAGTTACATAAGAAACTTCATATAGGCTTTCACAAGTCAAAAATTAATTTAAAATCTCTGGAAATTAATAATAGAAAAAATTACTCTTCCAAAAAGAAAATTAAGCAGTAACAACAATAGTCCACTTTTTAAGTCATACTCAACAAAAAATTAACAAAATCGCAAATAATATTCTGAGAATGCAAATATTTTAGGAAGAGCAGTACGTAGAAGTATGCTTAGATATCTTTTAAACAGTTGCAACATCACATGCACAGTGTAGCCCAAGGCAAGGGTGCAGTACATCATAGCGAATCACAGCCTGCATGCTGTCTGTTCTGTCTGTCTGTGAACAGATCAGATCCGGGAGGCAGCGTCTCAGAAAGGACTTCATGAGAAAGCAGGGGTGTGGTATTGCATGCATCACACCAGTAAATAAAGTATGCTTATTGGTCTCCTTTAACATGTGCATTTGAAAAGTGGACATGTCTGGGGTAGCAATTTATCAAAGACCCCTGCCGCGGCCTCATTCGTGGCCAATACAAGGAAAAGGGGGGCGAAGCGCCCACAGCCGGCATCAAAAGCAATGGATGAAATCCATCTTCCTCTTCCAGTTCACTTCCACAAGTGGGCAAGTTCTTTCAGAACTTCAAAGGAGAGCCCTATTTTCCTAACACGTGTTTTGGGATTTTTCCCCTTTCTGCAACCAAGCCCCTTCAATAGTTTGGCTGGCCCACAAACTATTTGCTCAGTCCGCTGAACCTCTCTCTCTCTTTTTATTTTTTTTCACCCCGTTTCTGCACTCTGTTTCCCTTTCGCGTTTTTCGGTCATGAAGTATATTAAACGTCTATTAATGTTTGATTAAGGTGTTTTAGCTACCATACTTTGCAATTACACTTTGAAGATTGTTTTAGGAGTCAGCTCTCTTTGGGTCGAAGAAAAACAGGACATTGAGCAGGAAAGCCCGGGTAGATAGCATCACCATACAATTGACAATGGAAGGATGTCAGAAATACCGGTCAGCAAAAACTCTAGTTAGAGGCAGTTTGTAAAGTCACGATTTAAGTAGAATAGCAGGAAGGTAATTAATTATGCATGCATGGTTGTAAGGAGGCTGGTCAGGGCAAAAGTTTGAATGAACCAATCATGTTTTGTGTGCCATATGTAACGTTAGGGGGGAATTTCTCTAACGTTGTGTTAAAATATAAAACTTAATGTTTCTGTTATATACTTTCATTCCTTGGTAGGGTGACCCAGAGGTAATTTATACCACTCTATAAGCTAAATATCTAATCTGTTTTAAGAAATTCTGTAAACTAGTATTTGATCTGTTTTAGGGAACTCTGTGATCCAGTATTTGATTTGTTGTTTTAAAATCTAAAGAAAATTAAATTACTCTCGTCCACTCTCTGATTAAAATGAACATGCATGGAATTTATAGAGTTATGGTTTAAATTGAATAAAGATTAAAATCTTAATTCGCAATCAGTCGTATCTTTTTCTTCTACACCTGGTGGCTTCCTGTTTAAAGTAAGACTATTCTCATTTATTTTTATTTTCCAATCTGGGTGGACTGAATTAGAAAGTTTCCTTTTAATTTTATGCATGCATGATTCTTAACTTCAAGTGAGTCTGTGTCACTTGAGTGCTCCGTGGTGGAGTTTCTGTGCTGTTTGTATTTCTATTTACGGTTAAACTGTGAGCTTTTTGTAAAATTGTGTTAGAATAGTTATTGTTTAATAGACAAGCAGTGTTTGGGTTGATTGCATGTTACTGTCACTCGACCGTGGGTTTTAACAGGGTCGCGGCGCTCCTCTTGAGTGGCAGGCAGACACCGAGAGTCGTTGCCGTTTTCTTTCTACTCAACCTATTACAAGTTTCTTTGTAGCCGAAGGCTAATCCGGTAGATAAGTACCACATGGTCTCTTTGTCCGAAGAGACCACCAGGCTTCTTGCAGATCATAAAAGATCAGCCATAAAACACCTCCTTGTAGAGGTATCTCGCATCTACGCATGCGTGCATGATCCGACGTACATACCTACGAAGTGCCCGTGATGCGCCTAAGTGACGTCATTGCTGGTCGCCATATTGCTCAGGTACCGGTAGTCTTGACAGAACCGTTTGGTATAAGTAGTGTTTTTATTTTAGTTGTGTTTTTAGAATAAATTAGTTAAATTAAATCAAATATCTGGATTCTTTTATTATGAGTGTGTGTGTGTGTGTGTGAACTATTGCAAAGAATTAATTTCCTTCAGATAGGATCTTTCTGGTGTAATCACTAATAATTAATCATTATAAGTGAGATTATTGGTTGATAACTTCATATTAATAAGATATTTGTTTTTGCCTGATTTTTCCTTAAATAAAAAAACTAGATGGTGCCTTGTTATTAGCCTGAAGAGATAATTAAATTAATAACTGATTAATTATTGAATTAATATACTTAGACTAACCAGATAGATCATAACAATAATTAATAAATTACTTAATTCAATTGATAATTCCCCTACAATTCTCAGACAATATATTCAATATATCTCTGTAGTTCTTTATTCAGCTGATTTGGATTATTATTATGAATTATTGTTACATTTGAAATGAATGAAAAATACATACTACTGAACAGGTATTAAAGGAGACATATGACAATTTGTTACTATTTAAAATAGGTCTATGACCTCTAGAAAACATGTTTCTGAATTTGTTTGCTGGAAATATCTTGTGGGAGACCATTTTTACCAACCCTCTGTTTTTAACCCCTTGCAGATGGTCCTGTTTTCTGCTGCTCATTATATATTACATGAGCTGCTGTGAACTTGGCCATGTCCAACGCTTCCAGAATCTTTGCTCATGCCCATCACTCACATAGTGACTCTCTGTCAAAGTTACGGATATGGCTGCAGTAGTTCAAACATACAAAAAAAAAATACAAAACAAGTAGTTAAGCCATAAAAAAAGGTTGTGATGCCTTTGTGTGTAAAGTAATATCTTTCAGTTAATAGGTTGTTTAGAGAAGATAAAAATAAGTTAATGATTAATAAATAGTCAGCAGATCTATGTTAAAAAGAGTTAAAAACGTTTACACGTTTGAACATTGGGAAACCTTCGTTTTTGTGAGTATTATGTGTTCAGAAAGATAACTTGCATTGTTTTAGTATTATTTAAGTTATTTAAATACTTTGATAAACTCATTTGAGTTTCAGGGTGATTTAGAAGTGTGTATACACTGCTAGCCTGATTGTTTTTTCTTGTATGTTTCAGTTACAAAGAAAAAAAATCCAATAAAGGAAACAATCTTTCATGAATAAAGAAAAGCAAACCTTGCATGAAGACCTCCTTTGTTCATTTTAATGTTCGCTGGCTGTCTAGCTTCACCTAGCTACGTGTAGTGAGGGCAACATAAAGGTATTTAACCATACAAAAAAAAGGAGGGGAGTCTCCTGAGAACCCGATACTCAGAGAATTCAGCAAGACACTCCTGTATGGTTATTGAAGAAATGCTTCATATCCTTAGTATTCGCCTGGGTTATAGTAGATCAGCGGCACATCTGCCATCTTCCGCACGTAGATGCGGCGGCAGGTCCTCAGTCTTCCCAGCCCTTACCGCCAGCATCTTACCATAAAAAATACAATCCAACCCATGCCGCTCTTCTGTCGTCTTCGACTGGGTTCTGTGTTTTGAGCTCTTTTGACCAGCCAAAAACTGAGAATTTTGCGTGGTGCTTCAACATGGTGTTTCCTACTCTCAATGGTAACTGTTTTACCTGGTTGGTGGAAACAGGGCTCAGAGGGTGTGGATCTTCCAATATTCTGGCTTGTGACGTAGAAAGCCGGACAGATTTTGAACAGCTCAGAGACTGAACAGGATCAATCAAGAAACCCTTATATCACGCAAAACCGCATGGATGTTTTTTTTTTTTCAAATATGCATGTATATGCACCAGGGACACAACTATATCCCACATCCCAGGAAAAGTGATTTTTTCATAATATGTCTCCTTTAACTCCGACAATTGCTGCATATTACCCCCCTGATGAGCACCGCATAGGATTTAAAAATTGACGGGTAAAATTAAATTGCCAGATTTCTATTTTTTACCCTTCTCTAGTGCAATCTATGATTCTTAGGTACAGTGGGGAGAACAAGTATTTGATAAACTAGTGATTATTGAAGTCTTCCCAATTACAAAGCATGTAGAGGTCTGTAATTTGTATCAAAGGTACTCTTCAACTTTGAGGGTCAGAATCTAAAACAAAAATGCAGAAAATCAGAGTAGATTTTTAAATAATCAATTTCCATTTTATTGCATGACATAAGTATTTGATACAGACAAACATAACTCAATATTTAGTACAGCAGCCTTTTGTGGTCGGATTTTTGAGACTCTTAATAAATGAGAGAGAGTCCTTTAAGCATTGGGAAGTTTTAATATGATTTGAATTGATCGTACAGGAGGACAGTAACACAGCACAGTAAATGTAGAATACCGACCTGTCTCGGTCATACAACAACAAGCTTATATTATTACTAGCAATCTTGGTCTATCTATTCTACTCGATAAAGTACAACTCTCAGGACGAAAATCAGAGACTTAGTGGCGCCTTTATCTTAGATTAGAAAGCTGAGAACTTTGTATATCTTTAAGGATGCCTGGTCGAAGAACCATCTCCATGGTAACACAGGATATGGACTATCATTATCAAAACTCTCTGACCCTGTCTTGGGTAAAGGTGTCACTCAAGACTAATCATTCAAACTGATACTACAACATTAAGTAAACCAGGTCGCAGTTGATTACAAAGTACAGAAAGTACATAACATTAAATTATTTCCACCACACCATTGTTTGCAATTACAGAGAGCAGACGTTTTCTGCAGTTCACCCGGTTTGCACACACAGCAGCAGAGATTTTGGCCCACTCTTCCATACGGATCTTCCCCAGAGCATTCAGCTTTCAGGGCCGTCACTGGGCAACACAGACTCACAGCTCTCTCTAAAGTTTTTCTATTGGATTCTGGTCTGGAGCTTGGCTAGGCCACTCCAGGACCTTGAGATGCTTCCTCCGGAGCCACTTCTTAGTTGTATTGGCTGTGGCATCTTCAATGGTCTTACTAAGGGAAGAAGATTATTAGTCAAGAAACATGGCAAAATCCATTTCCCGCTCAGAAAGACCCAGATGGTCTTTGGCAAACTTTAGACAGGTCTTGACATGCACTGGCCTTAGCAGGGGAACCTTCCATGCACTGCAGGATTTTAATCCATGTATATTACTGATGGTTTTCTTTGAGACTGTGATCCCAGCTCTATTCAGGTCATTGAAAAGTCCTGCCGTGTAGTTCTGGGCTCATCCTTCACTGTTGTCATGATCATTGACGCCCCATGAGGAGAGATCTTGCATGGCGATTCAGACCGAGGGAGATTACACTTCGTTTTGAACTTCTTTCATTTTCTTATCATTGCACCAACAGTTGAAGCCTTATCACCAAGCTGCTTGCCTGTTGTCCTGTAGACCATCAGAGCCTCGTGCAGGTCTACAATTTTCTCCCCGATATCCTTGCTCAGCTCTCTGGTCTTCGCCATTGTGGAGATGTGGGAGTTTGATTGACTGTGTGGACAGGTGTCTTTTATAGAGGTAACGAGTGGTAACAGGTGCAGTTAATACAGGTAATGGGTGGAGAACAGGAAAACTTCTTAAAGAAGAACTAACAGGTCTGTGAGAGCCTAAATTATTACTAGTTGATAGGTCAGCCAATACTTATGTAATGCAATAAAATGGAAATTAACTATTTAAAAATCATCCACTGTGATATCCTGCATCTTGTTTTACATTCTATCCCTCACAGTTGAATAGTACATTTGATACAAATTACAGACCTCTATATGCTTTGTAAGTAGGAAAACTTAAAAAATCAGCAGTGTATGAAATACTTGTTCTCCCCACTGTATATACACTCAACAAAAATATAAATACAACACCTTTGTTTCTGCTCCAATTTTTCATTAGATGGACTTAAAGATCTAAAATTCATTCCAGATACACAAAATTACCATTTCTTTCAAACATTGTTCACAAATCAGTCTAAATGTGTGATAGTGATCACTTCTGCTTTGCTGAGATAATCCATACCACCTCACAGGTGTGCCACATAGATAAGACAGATAAGACAGATA